>JAUNZM010000893.1:0-17500 GCA_033459285.1 Clamator glandarius | reverse complement strand
CCAAACATTTCAAAGGAGTAAAGAGAGAGGGGGGGAAAAAAGAGTAAAGTAAAGCATATTTCCACTCATGAATCCCTGATGCGATAGCCCCATGAAATTGCACTTATTTTAGCAGTTCTGGATCCAAAAAGCTGTAAATAAGCAGCTGCCTAGGAGAGAGGTCCAGGAGTGTCAGTCATAAGTGCTCCCTTTGAAACCCTGGGTGAAAACCAATTGGCAGGAAGCAGTAACAGGATCACGGCTCTGTGCTTGACCTTTGCAGGGGAGGTGATGCAGGGAGGTCTAATGAACTTACCTAATTTAACTATTTTTCCTCTTTGACAGAATCCTCTACCTTAGGCAGTAAAAAGAAAGCAAAAGAAAGGAGGGGGGGAAACCACCTCAAAAGGAAAAAAAACTTCTCCTGGCTTCTTCTCCAGGCTTATAATGTCATTGGTGTGAAGAGCCGCTCCATAGATCAGAGTCAACAGCACCATGCCATGCCGCTGTCACTATCAAGATTTTAAAGAGCAGGCTTTGCAATAACTATGTAAATTATTAATATGTAAATTTAGAGTCAGATTATCTCCTCTGAATCTAAGGGCCATGGAAAAGGTGAAGCGCAGCTTCTTCAGGAGCAGACCGAGCCTGAGACTCTGCTTCAACTCCCAGGTCAAGGTGTTTGGTGAAACTGTCTGGTCCTGGTTACCCCAAACACCTCCACAGGCTCCACATCAACACCACCAATCCACAGGAAGGGAAACGCCATTTCTGGAGACCACAGGCTGGTGCTGCTCTGGTGAATATCTGCCCCTGGTTCCCTGCCCAGTCTTTTCCAGCCAGTACACATACACATCTAGGGGAAGAAGTGCAGGATGAGGTTCTTCTTCATGCTTAAAAATGGATAAGTGGGGAAGAAAACGGATAGTAGAGGAAGCGCAATGAAAGGACACACCCTGGGGATGGCAAGAGCTGGTGGGGCAGGGTGCCGGAGACAAAATTTGAAGAAAAAAGTATAAAGCACTTCCATGTCAGGAAGGAGGCTCACCATGTCTTTACAGGAACCTAATTTTTCTGTGTCATACAGGAGAAGCATCAGCTGATGATCCTCCACAATCCCTGGTTAGTTCTCCTTACCCCATCCTCCCTCATCACTGCGGTTGCCCCCCATCACTGTCTACTCTGTGCCAGGACACTTTCACAACCAAACACAAGCATTACCTGCACCAGCTTCAGGAAAACTACAGACAAGCAGGGTGGGAATGGAGCAAGGCATCCTGGATACTGTCATACCTGATGCCACAGTGTCCCCAGCAGCTGGGAGAAGTAATTACAAGAGAAATTCTACTTAACATCTACAGCCGTTGGGAATGAACACATGAAGTACCTACAGGTGCCCAGACTGAGCAAAAGTGAATACAGAATGGGAGAGAGAGGAGAGGGTCACCTCCTGCCCTGACCCACACTGGATGGCACGCACGTCTAAAATACTTCTCAGACATCATAGAATCATGGAATGGTTTGGGTTGGAAGGGACCTTGAAGGCCCATCGAGTTCCACCCCTGCCATGGGACACCTCCCACTGGATCAGAGGCTCTAAGCCCCATCCAACCTGGCCTGGAAACCCTCCAGGGACGGGGCAGCCACCACTGCTCGGGGCAACCTGGGCCAGGTCCTCCTCACCCTCACAGCAAAACATTTCTTCCTAAGATCTCATCTGAGAGTTTCATGTTTCTGATACCAGCCCTCCCGCAAAGAAAGGGTCCCAGCTGAAGTCTCAGGCTGTCAAAAGTCTCACAGCTCAGGAATGTTAAACTGGTAAAATCCAGCTTTCCTCTTCAGAAACCGTGTAAGGGTTCCTCCTTTGTACCACGTAGGAGGAACTGCAGACCTGATTTATTTAGCTGCAAATAAGTCAGCTATTTGGAAATTCTGCTTCCCAGCCCCGGTGGCGTGACTAAGGGAAACAGGCCTGGGTGATGCATCACCAGCGATGCCAGCCCTGCCCGCATGGCTGGGGCTGGAAAGAGCAGGTTCATCATGGTTTGTGCATTGGGCCCTCAGTGTACACGGTTGTTCAGTGTAGGTGGAAAGAAGTTCCTGCATTTCAGCATGCCGGGATGAGGCAGATCCCTGCCCAGAGCAGTAAAGCCATAAATCACTGCTTTAAAAATATAAACTATCAGAATGAGAAAGTCTGCCCTGCTGGCTCTGCAGGTAAAAGCCATGAGGGATGTCATAGAATCATAGAATAACCAGGTTGGAAGAGACCCACCGGCACTGAGTCCAACCATTCCTATCAAACACTAAACCATGTCCCTTAACACGTCATCCACCCGTGCCTTGTCCAAAATGCCCATGAGAGTTACACTAAATACATAACCTAAAAAGTGACTAAAAGTCACCTGGTTCGAGATTTAAACTTCTCTGAGCCTATGTTTGATGTGCCCAGGTTACAGTTGTGCTATTCACTCTTTGAAGTGAATGGTTTTGACCTGCTCAGACAGTAGGGGATGCGTCAGGAACTCTGTGGCCAGAGATGGGTCTGACTGGCTGGGCCTCCTCCTCAGCTCCGGGGCTGCAGTTCCCAGGAGGACCAATGTCCAAGGAAGGACACATCGCAGGGGATTGCCTTCAGATCTTTCAAAATGATTATACACAAAGAAATTACACAATAGGTGACACATCCCCTACTCCTTATGTGGCCTCCAGGGCTACAAACATCCAGCGGCCACTTCAAAGAGCTCTCCCACTGCTCAGTCTTGTTAAGGTTCCTCTGGCAACTTGAGCATCAGGATGTTCTAAAGCTGGGATAAGAACTTTCCTTTTCCACTTTTGGAGGCAGGGCAGAGATGCAGAAACAGCTCAACTAGGACATCGTCTTGGTGACACATCCAACTAACATGCAAGTTGGTGGTAAACTGGTTTCAGTGGGAAGAGCTTTGAGCTCTTCCTTTGGCTGCAGTGTGGAGCAGAGGGTGGGGAGCTGGGAACCAGGCGATGCCCGTCCTGTATCCCTGCTAGTCAACAGAAGCTGTTTGGGGCGAGAAAGAGAGTTTCTGTCTGTCAATAGGGAATTTGAAATCTGGTGGCCACGTTGGACAGAAGCATCTCTTCCCTTACTGCATGGAGAGGTGAGGTGAGCTTTCCAGAAACACAAGGGCTGTGAAATGAAGTAGATCTCAAGCCCCCGCAGAATGGGAAAGAATTTGCCCCATAGCAAATTGCTTCCTAGCACTGCTTGTTCTGGTTCTCTTGTTATTCACTGAAATTCCTCTGAGCTTCATCACCACCTCTGAAATACATGGAAATGTTCCCAGCACGGTGAGCTGTGGTGAGCAGATAAGAACAGGACAGAAAGAAAGAGGTCAACTCCTCCTTACTCAGCTTGAGATGAGCACCACAGGGCCCTTGGAACAGAAACCTTACAAATGTCCTTTCTCCCTAAACAAAGGCTGCTTACTGAAGTGTTCAGGTACTCGGTTACATTCAACACAAGCTAATTCACTTAGCTTCAACAAGTGGGCTATTGATTTTTTTGCCTGATTTCTAAGCTGCCTGAGGCTTTCTAACTACAACAATAGCATCCTGCATCAAAAAAAAAAAAAAAAAAAAAAAAAAAGAGGGGGTAAATTCAGTGGAAAATATCCCTTTGCTGATCAGTAATGAGGATGACCTCATGTTTGCCGAGTTCTGTCAGGATATTCAGCATAGCCACACTTTAGGAAACTCTCACAGCCCTATTTCCCTCACTTCTGTTGTGTAACTTCATACTTCTGGGCTGAAAATAGTGCAGATCATTTTTCTCCATCAACAGAAATTGTCCAATTGCTTAGAGTCATTTGCTAATTGTGCTGCCCGTGTCCTGTCAAGAGTTGTGGGCTCAGACTCTCACGGTTTAAAGGTTCTCACACACAGTGACGAATGACACAGCACGTGACTCACGCTACTGTGGTAAAACCAGTACAATTCAAAAATAGATTTAAACCTGTAAGTCATATCTCCTGTGGTGACAGGAGCATAACAACGTTCGATAATTCACCCTTTCAGAAGTTTCCAGAGGAAAGGAGTGTGGTTGCTGTTACCCCTGTTGGTGCACAGACAGGCTGAAATGCACCCTCACCATTTCAGGATTCAGATACAAATGAACTGTAGGAAAACGCAGAGATTTTTAATGTGCCCCATGAGCTTTGTTCACTTGCAAGATGAAATATATTTGTACACTTTAAGATACATTTAACCTATGCTTCAGAAAGATGTTGTCAGGTCCTGTACTAGTATTATAAAGCCCATAACAGAAAAAGAAATTAATTTACAGAATTAAACCTTAATAAAGATGACTGATTGTATTCTCTATAAACAGATTAATAGATAAAACTGCTCTAGTAAGCCAATATATGGTAATTAAAGTGATTTTTTTTTTTTAAGTAAGAATAATCTTAACAGTGGAGTGTGGTCTTCAGGTGTGGGTTCCTACACAGGTAAAACAGTTGTTAGCATGGAATGGTTTGAGTTGATAGGAACGGCAAAGCCCACCCAGTTCCGCTCCCTGCCATGGGCAGGGACACACTGCTCTGGGTAACCTGAGCCAGGGCCTCCCCACCCTCACAGCAAAACATTTCTTACTCAGGTCTCATCTCAATCTCCCGAGTTTCAGATGAAAACTGTTCCCCCTTGTCCTATCCTTCCATTCCCTGATCAAAAAGCCCCCCTCACCAGCTGTCCTGCAGCCCCTTTCAGTACTAGAAGCTGCTCTCAGATCTCCCCAGAGCCTACTCTTCTCCAGGCTGAACAACTCCAACTTTCTCAGACTGTCCTCATATGGAAGGTGCTCCAGCTCCTGGATCATCTCCGTGGCCTCCTCTGCACTTGCTCCAATAGCTCCATGTTCATCTTGTCCTGGCAGCTCCAGATGGGGTCTCACCAGACCAGAGCAGAAGAGCAGAATCCCCTCCTTCACCCTGCTGGTCCCGCTGCTTTGGATGCAGCCCCAGGACACGGTTGTTGTGCCCCAAGTGCAGGACCCGGCATTTGGCCATGTTAAACCTCCTGCCACTGGTCTCAGCCCAGTGGTCCAGCCTGTTCAGATCCCTTTGGAGCCTCCTGATCCTCCAGCAGATCGACACTTCCACCTAGTTGGTATCATCCACAAACTTGCTAAGGGTGCATCAATCCCCTCATCCAGGTCATTGATAAAGACATTGAACAGGGCTGGACCCAGCACTGGGCCCTGGGGAACCCCACTTGTCACTCCATTTCCCACCACTCTCTGGGCCCTCCATCCAGCCAGTTTTCCACTCAGGAGAGTGTGCGCCTGTCCAAGCCAGAGGTGACAGTTTCCATAGCGGAATGCTGTGAGAAACTGTGTCAAAGGCTTTAAAAAGAAAATTTGCTGAGGGTGCCCTCAGTCCCACTGTCCATGTCTGTGACAAAGATATTAAGCAGCTCTGGTCCCAGTGCCTGATCCCACGTGCTCAGTCAATACCTGGAGGTGGGGAAGGAATCCGTCAACTCTAGTACAGTTCCAGTAAAGATAGCACCTCTGTTCTCTTTGTCAAACTGACACACACAGATATTTCAATCTATACTTCATGGTTAAAATTGATCCTAGGGAGAGGATATGTGGCTTGATCAAACTTGTGTAGGACTGAATCAAAGAGGATTGATGACAAAAAATACCCACTCTAAAAAAGGAACAAGTTTTTCTTGTGATAACAGGGAGCTGAAGCCTTGGTGAGGACAACAAAAGCTCTGACACGCCCAGTTCAGCATATATAAACGCAGTATCACTAAAATCAGGTAGTATATAAACAAAAATAAGAATTATATCTCTCTCTGTACATAATTCTGTGGCTTTGAAAATGGTGACCTTTTATGCTGTGTTTAAAATCTACAAGTTTTCAATGCCTGTCCACTGGGGTTCCCAGCTCATGCCTGTGGATGGACGTGACAGCGTGGGGGTCTTTTAAGCCATAAAAAGCTCCGCTCGTTTAGGATAAAGTCCAAAAATAAACAGAACTTCAAGCAGAATAGAGTTTTTGGAATGCTGATGTAAAATAAATCTGATTCAACAGCACTTATCAGAGATAAAAAGGTAAAATTCAATATTGCATAAATACAACTACAGGAGCATTGTATTCCAATTATATATAATATAGAAAAATGACAGTTTTTATTTATCCCTGTGTAGTCATAATGTAATGTTAACTGGATTATAATTTTCACATTATAAAGGGTCTGACCAGACAATTGGCATGTTATTAGCTCGGCAAACAACCTTAAATTCAGTGAATATTTCAGAATCAAGACTCATATCCATCTGCTAGCAAAGACTAGGCTCCCAAAAAACCTCTTTGGGTGTCAGATCACACCTTTACGTTACAGAAGAGCTGAGCGTTAGAAGAGAAGTTTATGAACATATTCCATAACTAAGGTGTACTCTGAAAACAACTTGAATAATTGCCATAAGGGAAAACCAGGCTTGCCAATCCAATTTCAATACTTTCTGCCCTAAATTTGCTTGCTTCAGCTTCTTCTCCCACTAAACTGTTCTTGGCTGTGGTTTGACAGTCCTGCACAATTTAGCTGAATAGGTGGTATTTCCATTTTGGACATCTAGAATGAGGAGTCCCTGTTCTCCCTCCCCAACATTCCCCTCTGAGCAATGGCCAGCCCAGGCTAAGAAGGTGCTGTAATAAAAATGTCCAGCATGGAAGCGCCTATGTCCTAAATCCCCCTGCAACATGGGGCAGTTCAGGAATGGAATCTCTAAATTGGGAATTAACAAACCTGGGTTTGGGTAGCACTGACTGTGTTCTCCAAAGAGTTCAGAAACTTGAAAAGGACACTGTGGGCCTACTGATGCTTGTGTGCTGTGGAGTAGATGATGGTCCTGGGCTGCTACCATTCTGTTCTAAAAATCACGAGATGTTTCTCTACAGCTCCAAGTGCTGAAACTATTTATTTGATAACGCAACCTCTAATAATTTAGGTCTATTCTCTCTTTCTGTTTTCCAAAGAACACTGTCTGCACCATGAGGCAGCCAACAGACAGCAGATGACAACATTCTGAGTTCATGGTAGCTGGAGGAACTATCAAATAGCCCCTCCCAACCCTTCCACCGATGCTAACGCATTCTTTGTGCACATTTTAGGCACGTTACCAAGCTCATAAGAAGTTTTTTCAAACCAGCACCAACATTCATGGTACAATGTAAGCCTAGAATTCTCTGAAAAACAGCCTTCTAGCAGGCTCCCTCCCTGTGCCGTAACCGCAGTTTGGCTGACACTGCAAAGCGTAACACGGGATGTTTTTTCTAACACCACCACGGAACGACAGAGCAAAGCCCAGCACAGCACTTTAAACACAACCGTGTACTCAAGAGCTGGGATTGCCATGGTCTAATATTCCCAGCATTAATCTCACCTGTCTCTACTTTTCCACCGAGAAAATAATTTAAACAATTAGGTAATGAAACCATAATTATATAGCTACCTCTATATTTTGTTTTTTCTTTGGAAAGCGCTGATCACTATTCCAGGTTGCAATTTCCATCGCTATTTTTTTCAGGTGCTGGTGCATTAACACATCCCTCTGCTTTACATTAAACTCTTACACACTTCTGCATTATCAAGACTGTGTAATTAATGGAGGATTCCTATTTACTGCTCTGCTTTTCCCTGCTCCCTGGTTACACAGATGTTGAGGAAAGGCCTGTCGTACGACCTTTGGACTGGCTGCTCCCCAGCTAACACTGATTGCTGCCATCCTGATTATCATTCTGCCTGGCTTTATAGGGAATACAGAAGGATGCAAGGTGGTGTTCAGCACGGGGCGTATTCAGCTATAGGCCTCATTTTCCTTGTAGGGTGCTGCCACAGTACTGAAAAAGAGCACAAAGCTCTTGTGCGATGCTGCTGCTTCAGTCTAAACAATTCTGAGGTCATCTGTAGCCTGCAAATCTGCAACACAGCTTTCTATGTTTTCTGGGATCATCCTCAACTACATAATGTGAGGTTAAGAATTATTTTCACCAGAGATTATTTACTGAATATTTTGCAAATAGAAAAACATGAAAGTCAGGATTTAGTCTTTTTAAGCACACCACATGGTAGTGGAGGTGGATATATGCATGTGTGCATTGGCACATGTAACAGGTAAAAAATGATACTGCACACGCATCTGCTTCACAGGACCAATAAATTCTTCTCTTACAAGAAACACAACAAATATTTAAAAAAACACAAGTAAATGAAAGCAATGTTGGCATCTCATGTTACTTAAGATTTACCAAAAGTGGGAAAACCACTGGGCTTGGCAGAATGGCTTCATGCTATAGAAGGTAGATGGAGAGATGACCATTAAAAGCACACATACATCCCCCACCTTCCACCTCCCTGTCTGTCTGGGGGAAAGGGTCAGGGGTGATGGCATTCCTTACACAAGGCAGAAAGGTTCCCATGTGCATCCAGAAAAGTTACAACCATCCTTTAATTCTTCAATGGCTTAAACAGCACTGCCAATTAATTCCTAGAGTAATTGTTACTGTAGTAATTACTAGAGAATCATGGAGAAAAAGAGGCTGAAGGGACATCTCATCACTGCCTACAACTGCCTGAAAGGAGAGTGTAGCGACGTGGGTGCTGGTCTCTTCTCCCAAGTGACAGGTGATAGGATGAGAGGAAATGGCCTCAATTTGTACCAGAGGAGGATTAGATTGGATATCAGGAAAAATTTCCTCCTTGAAAGGGTTCTCAGGCACTGGCAGAGGCTGCCCAGGGAGGTGGTGGAGTCCCCATCCCTGGAGGTGTTTAAAAGACAGGTGGATGAGGTAGGTAAGGATATGGTTTAGTGGTAGATAGGAATGGTTGGACTCAATGATCTCGGAGGTCTTTTCCAACCTGGAGATTCTATGAATCTATGATTCTGTGATTCTATGATTCGATACTAGGCACTAGGCACTATCAGCGCTCCATAGTATAGACAAATGCCAAGAAACCTGAAAGCTGTACTTTTCATTTACTATATAACTAGTTGGTTTGCAAGGAACCCAATTGCTATAGGACTGTGTAACAGTGCTGCCAGCACCTAAGGCAAGGCTTACATATCACGCTCTAGGAGATGTCTATGGAAACACTGCAAAGTTGGACGTAGGTAGTTGCACCAGTCTTCAGCATAAAAAAGTGACTCTGCCCAAACTAAGACTGCCTTGATACCTCCCTTCCTCTTAAAAGCCCCCTCACTATTAAATTCAAGTTACGCAGCACACCAACAGGTGACATTCCCAGGGAGGTGAATTTGTGTAGAGTTCGCTCAAGCCTGTGTGATGGCTTACAGGTCTCCCTCAAGATGACTAGCTCATGAATCATCTTTGAGCCTATAATCCACAGAAATCAAGATCATGGGTCTTACGGAGCAACAAAAGATAATTAAGGGTGCAAGTGGACACCCAGGGGTCAGACTGGATGGCATTATAAATGCATATTTGAATATTTTCCTGCATGATTTCGTTTCATGTGGACCCACCCTTCAGTAAAAGCAAACGCAGCAGGACGGAATTTAAACTCTGTTTATATGTTCCATCTTACAGCCCCCTGTGCCAGACCTCCCCCCAGCAGGCTCCACTGCGTAGGAGCCGTACACGGGTAAAGCAGGCGAACATCCATCAGTGAGCAGGCTGATACCAATAAACTGATCCAACTTGAGTGTGACTTGGTTTTTAACCCCCACTCGGGGAGGTGTCGATGTGGGATCTAATATGTATGAGCCTCCATCCGCTACGCAGCGCTTAGAGTGCATTTTAAAAAGCTATTCCTTTTACAAGTCAAAACCCACAATACATTTTTAACCAGTTCTTGAGTATTCTAAAAGGAAATGTTTTCTGTTTCCAAGCCAGAACTGGTCATTTCTCCTACAGAATATGATGTTTGAAAATCAGTTCTTCCTATTATAGATTTCTCCCTCAGCTTGTAGAAAATCCATGATTCCCTAAACATTGGTCTTTGAAAGCACATTGACTAAAATCTTCATGCCTAATTCATGAAGTGTAGTCTGGAGATTAGTGGAGCTGGACATAGACCAGGAATACTTTATCATATTCTAATAAGCAGAGGCTGAAAATTGCATTTCTAAAGCTACAGTATTAAAGGGCACACTGCAAAACATGACCCAAACATAACTCAGGAGTTCTACACTGTCTGTAAAGGCTTTGATATGATAAAGTATGCTGACGAGGGGAATAAACACAACTAGAAATTTCTGCGTTTAAGAAGAGGGAGAAAACCAGCAAACACTCAGTGTATACATCAAAGCATATATTGTATATTATAAACTCATATAATGTGATCCCAATGGAACTACCCCTGTATGGTTATCGATTATTTGAACACACCACGGAACATCATTGCAATAACATAAAATTAGGCTTATGTAGCAAACGTGACAGTAAAAAAGGCTAGTAAAAATGGTCTGGAAGGCTAATGTAATCATTATCATAAAACTTCTAATGACATCTTGCAACACCATACACCAGAAAAATGTGAAAATTAAAATTACTAGGGGAGAAACATGACTATTTTTGACTTATGGTGTTTGTGTTATTTAAAAACTAAATTGCTCTCCACTCCCTTTTTGTTTGGTTTAGAGGGGTTTTGTTACAACATAACTAGATTAAAAAAGGAGTGATGTACACCAACGTTTCTAATTCCACACCCCACCCCCCCCCAGCAGCATCTGTGGGGAGTATACGACCTTGGAAAAAGGATCTTTTCATGTAATAGATTTTTCTTCTCATGCAGAAGGGGGAAGACAGAATTTCTCCCATCTCCTCTCTCCATGGGAGCATGTCAGAGGGTCAGGATCTGTTTTGAAGAAGCCAGACACTGAACAGCCCTGGGCCAGGGAAGTACCACAAATTACACTGGAAAGAAAGGCAAAACCATTGAGCTCTGTGCTATTTCTATACGTCTTTTCCACCTCTGCAGAGGTGGAGAGACAGCAGAGCATTTCCAGGAGAGGCACCTCAGGAAGAGGCAGGTGAGGAGGAAGGGCTGTTGCAGAGGCACGGAGGCACCCACCGGGATTCCCACTTGCCCGTGTCCACCTGTCCTGGAAATACTCTGGCATCCACACATCAAGATTTGTTATCTTTCCTTTCCTTAGGCCTCTTCCCTCTTTCTTCATATCTTAAATCCTCCATAGAAGTCCAGCCCTGTTTGCAGTCTAAGCACTGTCTCCGGATCTGGTACCTTGTTCTGGGCCTGGGAAAACTATAATTGAAATAGAACCAAGATGAAGCTGACCTGGGGAACTGGTGCCATATTCTGTACCTTATGGTGGTTGCTCATTATACAGGAATAGGATGGAGCAAAGCATGAAAAATAGCTCACACATTACCTATAAGCCACAAATAAGTAGTGTAAACTGAGCAAACACTAAAGTTATCAGTACATAGTACTCACCTGTTGTTCCTGACACCTAGTACCTGACTGCCTCTTGTTTTATCTGCATTTTTAAGATAGGATTTCAGCAAATGACTTGACAAATTTTCCCAGGAATGATGATCAACTAATTTTAAAAAACAAATGTCCCCTTAGAGCCTGCAGAATTGCTACAAGACTTTGTATTGCACTTCAGCAGTGGCCATGGTTCACATAAACCTCGAACAGGCAGGGATGTTGTATTAAGCAAAAATGAAGAGAAAGGACAAAGGACTATTTGGTCAGAGCTGCAAGACTTGGAATGAGTGAAAAACATCTGTCACAGCAGCCAACAGATCCTCCCAGTATAAACAAGGTAGAAATGATAGTCAATAAAATCACAATCAGATACCTTGAGCGTCAGTGTTCCTGTGTGCTCACAATCAAGGGAATCAATACCTTACACTGAAAATTCTCCACTACTTCCTCTCGTTTTATATTTTCCATTTATTTTTTTTATTTGGCTTGCCCAGCTGATTCCACTAAGAGCATCTTTAATAAAAGGCAGTTCCAGTTGCTGACTGTGGCGCAACAGGAATCAAGTGCAAGAGAAACAGGGAGGCCTCCTGGTTCCTCCTGGAAGTGTGAAACCACCAGGTTCACAAACCAATTATGAGACTGGACCTTGTTCTACATGCCTCGACAATGTATAGAAAGATATTGTATAAGATAGTGGCTTCTGCCACTCTGAAGCTCCTTGCCACTGAAGGGTCCCTTGTGTTAGACACTTAAAGATAATTCCTCTACCTGCTACAACATTAGAAGTGGTGTCCCGTGACAAAAGACAACAGAAACCCACAGCAAGGACAACAACTGCTGCTGCATCGGGGAACCTAGCCCTTACTTGGCTTTCTGCAGGCAGCCCCCCCCATCCATCTGAGTGGTGTCCAAATGTGCATCCATCCAAAGGCTCTCAAGCACCTCTGCACTCTGCCAGAAACGCGCACAACTACACTGGGCGGTTTATTGAAAAAATAGCTATTTCAATAATTCTTCGCTATTACCACTGGGAGTTTTCATATACACCTACGCAGGAATCACACTGATGATTTACTTGGAGTAACAGTCTGCCAACAAAAACAAGTATCCTCACTGTATCTTCAAAATTTACTGGTTTCATTCCTATAGTGATATAGAGCACAAACTTCTTTACATCTCCTTATTCCAAACATCCATCACTCAGAGGCTAGCGAAGAGGCCCTCTCCACATGTACAAAAGTTTCAGTGTTGGAATGGACGGCTGCAGCATGGACCCTTTGTTGTTAAAGGGATGAAAACTCTAAGCTGCTGTGGCACTTCTTCAGGTGTTTTTTTATTAACAGTGTGTGCATACCATCCACTTATAAAAACCGGTTCACATCGTCTGGAAAAAGTCATTTCTAGACAAGAATCGTAGAATCATGGAATCATTAAGGTTGGAAAAGACCTCTAAGCTCATCCAGTCCAACCATCACCACCATGCCAGCTAAACCACATCCTGACATGCCACACCTACGTGATCTTTGACCATTTAAGATAATGCATGTAAATGTATGTATCAGACAGAAACTTAATGATCTTAGTGGCTCCTGAGAGCAGCGGGTTCCTAGCGGCACAGACCAAGAAGTGCCCTGCCTTTTGCATGACTATAAAATCCTTAATCTTTAGCTGCCTAAACAAAAGAGATCATCCATGATACATGCCCTTCTCTCTCTGTGACATTTCCCTCATGTTGTTTTCCATACATAACAGGTACAAATCACACAACAGATGAAAAGAAAAAATAGCATTTTGCCTAATCAATGTCTGTTTACAGTAATCAGAGAGAAAGAGTGAATGACTCTTATAATGACATTTTATAGCTTGTTTCCAATCAATAAGACAGTTATTTTGAAAGATTCACGTACGTTTAGAATCAATTATGAATGGAAGGGAAATGAAAAAAGGTGAATATTACTGCCTTGAGGTTTGTTCATTTGAGAGAGGTATTTTTTCCACGTTGCCAGACTCTCCTAAGTGATGCGGCATGGTTGAGCCCTGCAATAAATGCCCCTACAGAATTATTCACCATCATCAGAAATCAGTCTGGTAACTTAAAATGGAATATATTTATTTCTAAAACACATGTACTGCATTTTGCATGAATACTGGATGTTAAGGATATTATTTTTCAACTGCTTTATGTACTATGCTACTGTGAAATGCAGCTCTTGCTACAAGGAACTTCTTTTATGCTTCTGATAAATGCATCATTTAAACATTTAGTGCACACAGCTAAAAAACAGGAAAGAGAGAATAACTGAAACTCCAAACACCATCCACAATAAAGAAATCTGAATTTGAATTGCATGTCTGGGTTCTGAGAGAAGGCTGCAGCACCGGAGAGGGGAGAGGAAGCGTGATATACTGCGGGCGATGGCACTGGAATTCCTCCAGTGGCTGGGGAGGGGACAAAGGGACACAGGGACCCACTTCATGTGGTTGTTCACAGCTCTTGTGTTCTGCCTTTCAGGTCAGATCTTGTTCGTTATTAGAATGAGAGAGAAAGAGTGGGTATGGAGTGGATACAAATCAAATCATAGTGAAATGAGGCTCTCTAACCTGACACAATTATTTTCTGATGTATCCCCTACCCAAGCCTCCTACCAATTGTGGTCACCACTTAGCCTCAAAGCTCATGGGGTTTTATAATTAAAGCAGTGTTAATCATAACATTACTTGTACCCTTTCCTGATACAATAAATGATATTTCTATGTTTTAAACACTCCTTTCGCCCACTTTGGATATTTTATTTCAAACAGTAGCAGGTTCTGCACTTCACAGTCCTGAGAGGTTTTTTCCATCAGCCCCCAAAATGCTAGGAATTGTATCTCTCCAAGTCAATGTCCAAGTAGAGGAAAATTCATTTTTATGAGAACACGTAAGTCATTCATGTAAAAATCACAATCCTGCATAAAGTATTTGACCTAAAAACATGGAGTTCCGGATTCCACAGGAGCCATACTGAGGAGCTGACCTTACAAAGTAATTTGAACTTTCTTGCCTTCGCTTTTACTAAGGATATTAGAATGAAGAACCACAATTGGAATTATGGTTCCAGAAAGAAAACATGAAATCTTAATTCCTCACATTTCCATGGATGAATGTCTCACAGACCAACATCTGAACTGTCATGGACCCAACCACACTGATGGAGCTCCATCAGTGAAGCACAATTAATGACACGTGGTGGAGTACAATTATCTTTCCTACGGCTGCCGACTATGAAAACAAGATGTGTCCTGATCCAGCACTACCTTTAAAACCTTAACAGTGTCCCTCCCTTAATGAAATAGAGACAGATTCAGATCAATGTAAGTGATATCAAGATCCTCTCCTTATCTAAATCCTTACATTTCATATTCAAATGAGGAATTAAAATGGGCTCTTTCTATTATGAAATAATAATAGCAAAAATAGCTAATGCCCTAGTAAGGTCAATTTTAACAAAATGCACACTGAAGTCTTAGTGAGTACCACCAACAAAGGATATGAAAATTAAAGGACCAACTGACAATTCCTTCATCTGCCACTATGCTTAGTAATAAAACCAAAAACTACAAATCAGAGTGCAAACTCTCCATTTCTCATTTAAACTCCCATGCCTTAGCCCACAACGTGTTCAAGATACTGTCCATGCTCAGAGGCAGGAGGACCTTTATTTGCAGGGAGAATCACCCGTCACTGAGTGGCTACGGGAGCTGCTGATAATGAAAATATTGACTATCACAATACCCCTAATGCAAAATCAGAGTCATAAAACTTTGGCTGTTCACACACATTTAAACACATTGTTTATGCCCAGACTCTTCCTCTGCTCAATTCCTTGCAGCCCCAGAGATAGATTGCGATAGAAAATTTCTGGCAGTTCGGTCTCCTGTTACAGGTCTTTTCGCTAAATTCTCTCCACATGCCTCTTAAAGGAACACAGGATCCATAATTCTGGTCTGAGTGGAAACATTTCTGTATTTTACTGTGAGGATTTACATCACATTAGCAACACAAACATGCAATATTTATTCCATTCGCAATTCCTCCTTTTGTGCAACTTCTCATAGTCCTTTAGCTGCTTTGGCATTAACCATTAAACTGCTGGAATGACACCCAAGCCATGGAGCAAGTCAGATGAAGCAGAATTTATCCTCTAATGTGCAAACGCATGCCTGACAGAATTTCCAGTGTGAACCAAGACCTCAAAGGACTTTCACCAATGTCAAAAGAGCACTTGTGTAGAGAAGGCACACGGCACCTCCCTGTTTGGTGATAAGACACTAACCAGCTTTAGTTCTGATAAGATGCTCCACCTGAGGTATTCAATTACATCCCTACCAGACGGTGCTGAAGGAATATTTAAAGTCTGCTTTGCCCTTGACTCTTGATTCTACATGTCAGAAACACTTAACTCAAACCCTTTTGGATTACCAATACTGCATTAAGTTCATTGACTCCTGTACGGGATTATCCAGGACCAGATGAACTGATATTGCACACAGAGATATTGATGCTGCTTTAATATTAGACAAAACCAGCAGTGCTTTATCAACATTTTCATTTCAGGAGGAGGGTGAATATGATGGGACAGAATAAACAAGCTCTCTCACAAAACCCACTGCCAAGGATTTGAAGGAACCTGCACTTGAAATTATTGTGAAAATTCAGAAATTCAGTGAAATACACAGTTCCTCAAGAAAATGCTCTTCTTTGGGAATTTCTGGTTAACGAAACCACAGGAGTGTCCACACTAATCTACAGCTCCCCTTGCTGGGGCAGCTGCTGAACTGCATCCAGCAGTGGCAAACGGAGTGTTGGGAACCTTTAGACTTGCACCAAGTGCCTGACACGCGTGTGCCGGGCAGCGAGCGCGGTGCCGCACACGAGGCTTGGAGACGGAGCTTGCCCAGCGCCAGGCAGATCTCAGACACACTTCAGTGCTGCAGCTGAAGAGATGACTGAACCAAAGAAGAAAACATACACCAAGTGCCCTCTGCCTTCTGCGGTTCTACAGACTCAGCCTTGATAATCAGAGGGAATCCTCACTTTTCTCCCTCCCACTCTGAGAGATGTCAGTGAACAAACTGTTACTCAAAATCGTGAGGATTGAGACTCAAAATCCAGTAGCAGCTTTACTCAAAAGCACAGCCAGCCCTTGCTCGCCCAATGGCAATGAGGATGCACAGCATGTCACGCACAGGCCGCCTGCAAAGTTAGCGCTCTGCGACTCCAGGGGCTTCTTTACTTTCAGAAAAATTAGGTATCTCAGTAAATCTGACTTTGTTTGCAAATTATTATCCATTACATCTGTCACCAGACATACCCACAAACACACTGCAAAGGAGTTTTGTTCTTGAAATGTTTCGATAGCTTTCATAACAAAAAGCAAAATGTATCTCAGTCAACTGTTCTCTAATGCCACACCAATTGCTTCGACAAGAGACTCAGCATCATTTCTCATTCCAAACATAGTGCTCAGGTCGCAGTACCCAACATTTGGATGGAATTCCATCTACAGAAATATCTTCTTTTCCCATGGCCTTTCCATTCTAATTTTCATTTTCAGGGTACTTAGAGTGTCTCCTGTGCTTTTGGCTGGACAAGTTTATCTTTGGTATCATTAGTTATCTTGGCGTCACTGTGGTGATATAACAAATACAAAATGGTTGGGGTGTAAAGGAAACTGCAGTGGGTTTGACACAACCATGAGACTCTTGGTTTGGATATGAACATGCACAAAGCAGGACAATGCACATTGCTGTAAAAGTCTTGCAGAGAAACAAAAATCCTATCCAGGGGCAATAACACCAGAGGCAGCCCTATCTTCTAATGACAATTTTTACCTGAATCAAGTGGAACATTGAAGGCTCGATACATTGTTCTGGTTAAAACCAGTGCACACACGCAAAGTATAATTATGAGTATTCATTTGAATAAGAAGTATTCCTGTATTTCTTTCTCTTCAGTTACTTTGTGTTCCTGTCTTAAAATAATTGTTACAATTGACTTAAAAAACGATAAAAGTAAAAGAAA